>JAKNDB010000092.1:820000-840000 GCA_024305405.1 Dirofilaria immitis | reverse complement strand
TTATTATATTATTATGATTAATGATGATTAATTATATAATTGATAATTTGAAATGAACAACAATATTAATATTGATTGATAAATTAAGATATTGACTGATAAGAATTAAGATCAAATTTTAAAAAAGAACAGTGATATCAGTAGAAACACTTAAGAAAAAGAATGACATTATAATCCGATAAAATATGATAATAAAGTTATAAAATACAGCATTAATTTAATGGCAATATTATTTAAAAATAACGATTAGTTGCTAACTGCAACAGTGATAACGAACAATAACGATAACGGTGATGAATGTCTATAATAAAACAACGATAATAAGAGTAATATAACTTAGACAGAAATGAATAATTAAAGAAGTTTAAAATGTTAGTAGCGAGATTAAAAAAACCGCTAGTTTAAAATATCGGATAGAAAAAAAAGAGCAACTGTAAATATTACGGAAATAATTATGATTATTATTACTATTATTATTAATGTTAATATTATTACCATTATTATTATTAATTAATTAATTTATTTATTTATTTATTTGTTTGCTATCATTTATTGCTAATTATTTATTAATTATCACTTGCTACTTGGTATTAAAACAGTAATGATATTTAATAATAACACTTTATATTATTGATTATGGTAAATCAATGAAATCAAATAATAATAATAATGATAACGATAGTTAGAATAATGATAAAATAATAGCAATAAGTATGATATTGTTGGCTAAACATATCTATGTGTACGCGTAAATTACATTGTTCAATCTTTCTTAATAGCAATATATTTGTGATTAATTTCCAATCAAAAGCAAAATATCATAAATAAATCACTTAAGCTCTTCGATTCTATTCCGTCCATTATAAACAGTATAATAATGATAATGATAACGATGATAATAATAACGATAGTCATGATGATGGTGACGAAAATAATAATAATGCTGAAATAATGACGCTAATGATAACGGACACAATGTATGATGATAAAGACATAGTCCAAATAATGACGATGAGAATGATAATAGTTTAAGTAATAATGATATGATGATAATGATAATGATAATGATAACAGTTCAAACAATACTAATAACAATAATAATAATGGATGAATTTATTCAAAAACTATTAGCCATAACTCATGTCTGCTATGAAAAAAATAAGCTTAACATTGCTTTTGCTGAAAAGAAGAAGGCAAAAGAAAAGAAAAAAGTAGGGAGGAAGGAAAAAACGAAAGTTGATGATAGTGATGACAACGATAAATGGTGTAATGATAACAAGTGATGATGATGATGACAGTGGTGATGATAATGGCGTTGATGATGATGATGATGATTATGATGTTGATGATGATAATGATGATAATGATGTATCATCAAAATTGTTGAGCTATTCAAATACCCGCAATAGCAGCAGCCAATAGCTTAGTTTGTAGTAGTATATCTTTATTCCCTTTGCTTTTTTTTCGGTTTTTTAGAAAAAACTTTTCAATAATTTGTCCCCTAAATTCGAGATTCCATATTCGTTACACATAAAAAGTACTAATTAACTTAATTGCAACATAATGAATTATTTAAATTAAAATTCATTAAAGAATATATTATAAAATGAATAAAAATATGTGATTATGTTTGAATTTACTTAAAATTAATGAATCCTTAAAAAAAGACAAATTTTTACTATATTACTATATAAAGTAAATTGAAAATATATGGTTATGGTTAATTTTTAAAATTTTTCTTAAAAACAAATTTCTCTTCTTACATTAATTAAAATGAATAAACAATACAAATTTGAACTTAAATCTAGAATCAGAATTACTTCAAATTTTCATCAAACAGAATGAAATACATAGTCCGAACTTAAATTCAAAATATGAATTATATCAAATTTTATGACTAATATTGCTGCCAAAAATTGATATGACAGACAGCTAATAAAAATATGATCAAATTGGAATTAATTGGAATTAAAAATAAGAAAAAACCATAACAATTTGCACAAATTCTCGCATAAATTATATATTTGAAAAAATAATTATATATACTTACGTCATTTTCCATAAAAATTATATGGATGGTTGAATTACATTGCATGAAATTTAATTAAATATATAATTAAAAATATATAAAATATTCTAATTTTTATATTGTTATTCTTTAAATGCGTAGTATCAAAGGAAAATTGATGATATTTTATTGTTATTACAATTCTGAACTAATGTGGATTACGCAGATGATTTGGACTGATATGAAAGGATTAATGTTCTACATAAATGATTTTAACTCACGTGAGCTATGCAAAAATCATTTAAATTGATACCAGAAAAAAATTATTTTGTATCGGTGAACCACGTGAATAATTCTGACTTACGTGATATCAAATAATGATGTTTCACATTGATACAAAATTGCGTAAGATTATTTTATCTTTCCTAAACATCTCAAATTATTATGATTATGAATTGCTAAAAGAAAAAAAAGAAAGAAAAAGAGAGAGCGAGAGAGCAAAAAATGAAGGATGATGAATTTATCATTTTTGTTTTGTTGTATTTTTATATAGCATTTCGACATTTTTGAAAACTATCAAAATAAGAATTTGAATAGATGAAGTAGAAGAAATGATATCAGTAATAATAAAATGTTGGCTAGTTAACTAAATGTTTCCTAACTGTCTAAGAAGGCCAAGTTTGAATTTATTAGTTAGCCAAGCATGCCTTAAAAGGACTTTCATTTCACATAGCAACTGTTTCATCAACTTTCAAACATTTTTTTCCTTCCTTATTATTTTTTTTATTTTGAAATATAAATGAAAAATAATAAATTCATCAATGTCAGATTAGAACATATCAAATTCATTGCAACAACAAGACCATACATATATATATACATATACGTTTAATAACATCAATATATATATATATATAAACATATATATATATAAACATATATATATATGTTTATATAAGCATATTATTACTTGTGATAAATTTATCCATCATATCATTTAATAATGTAATGAAACGAAATAATCGTATTTACTAAATTATTTGATAATCCATCAAAGATATACTCTTCTACAAACATACTATAATATATATATATATATATATATATATTGTAATAAATTAAATATAAAACACAAATATTTTGATAAATTAATTAAAACTTATCAACTAAAAACGAAAAGAAAAAAGTAAATTAAACAAATAATAAATTGAAAAAATAATTTTAAATAAATTTATAAAAGAAAAGATTTTATAAACAATTAAATTATTGTTTATTTTATTTAAATTTGAACAAAAATGAAAAGAAAAATTTGATTGATAGTTGAATGAAATATTTTGGAATAAAAGTATAAATTTAAGCAAAACATCTGTTCCTTATTTATCAGAAATATCTAATCTTATACGAATAATAAATATTCCATTCCTTCCTCTATTTTATCTTTTCTTGTATTTCATTAATAATGAATAAATTAAATCTATACGAATTGGAATAATAAATATACATACATATTAATTCGAAATTATAATTAAATTTCGAAAATTACAAGCAAATTTAGCATTACAGTAAAGGAAATTAAAATAAAAATATTAATTATAATAACCAGTAATAATAATAATAATAATAATAATAATAAATAATAATATGACATTACTTTACATTTATATTTTATAAAAATAATATGAAGCGATTAAATAAATAAATATGAAATTATTTTTATTTATATTTGATTTATTTATTAATTACTTAATAATATTTAGCAAATTAAATAAATATGAAATAATATTATAAATTTCCTTTTTTAATTCTGTTTATAATAATAAAAATAAAAATAAAATGAAGCAAGCAAAACATTGTTACATACAAATAACGGCCTATTCGATATTATTTTTTTCAGACAAGGCTGTTTTACATACTTTCCAAACAATCCTATTTTACACTTTTCCAAATAAGGCTGGCTATTCTATCTTATTATATATATCCCGAGATATGACAATTTCTAAAATTACTAATAATAAATATATCTTCTTAAAAAGAACATTTATACATACATATCTTTCAATCGTTTTTTTTTGTCAAATATTATTATTATTAAACAAAAATAAATAATATCATTTAATCTTTGAATATTTCTTATAAGATATAACGAATGGAAGAATGAAAACAAAGAAATGAAAAAATTGAAATTGAATTACATATATTATTTCATTACTCAATTAAATATATAAATTTATACTATTTAGTTAAATAATAATAATAACACTAAATACTTTTTCTTTGTTATTTATTTAAACGTTTATTTGTTTATAAACGTTTAATATTCTATTTTTTAAATTATTCGTTTCTTTTTGTTTTTTTCTTTTCTATTTTTTAATTTTGATTTTTGATTTTTACTTTGCGATTTTTTATTTTGGTGATATATGATCGAAAATAATTCGAATTTTGCCCTTTCAATCGCATTTTAAAACGAAAAAAAAACAAAAATAGAAAACAAGAAAACACATTTAACGATTTTACGAAATATAAAATGCAAAAAATGAAGAAAAGAAAGAAAAAGTTGTGACGAAGAATGAAATAATTTTTTTTTTTTAAATGATGCAATGATTTTATCGAAATGATAATGAAATTAATGATATAGTTGATAATAGCAACTTATCATAATTTTATAATTAATAAAAGATTAAGTAATCTAAATACTTTTGGTAAACAGAAATTTGATTTTAAGTTAAAATTATTCAATTTTTAATTTTAATCATTTGTAATTAAAAATTGAGAAATATATTTTCAATTATATTCATTATTATTATTCTGAATTTTATATCTTTGTTCCTTGTTCCGTATTCCGGATATTCACCCTTCATTTTGACTTATTACTATTCCGGATATTTTTGTCTTCCGTCATATCTTTGTAGGTATATACGCGAATTTAACTGAAGACAAAAAGCTATTTTTGACTGATAATTTCATCAAATTTTTTTGAATTAATTATCGATTATTTTTGTATAATTAAGTTTTACTTAAAAGACTAAAGTTGTAAAATTTTTACGGTATATTTGATATGTTAGTTAAATAAGAATAAATCAATTTAATTTAGATTTGTATAATAATTTTGATCTTTTAGGTATTTTTAACCTTTTAAGTTAGAGTTTGTGTAATTATTTTCATCATTTAAGCTTATTTCATACAGTTATTCTAATTTTTTAAATATCTTAACTTTTTACATCTAATTTAAATAATTATTCGAAGATTCAAAATTTATAAACGTTTAATTTTGTGTGGAGAATAATTATTTAAAAAACATTTCAACTACCAAATGAATAATTATCTAATTAACATTTTCTAATCTTTTAATCTTTCCTTTTTCCCTCCAAACACTATTTTAAACTTTCTTTAAAAATTTTCCTTTTCCTATTAGTATGAAAAAGAAAGAATTTATTTATCTTTTTCAACGCTTATTTTTACAAAAATTTTTCTTTACTATAAAATTTTGATGGAATACCTTCCTTTTTGTTCTTAAATGATATCAATTATCATAGGAATTAAATATCAACTGAAAATAAGATAAAACAAATTAATCAGAACTGAAAAATTCATTTTCATATTTATTTTATGATTATGTATGATAAGAAAATCTTTTATTATATCAGTAAAATACATTTTTCTTTTCTTTTCTTTAAATATAAACATATTTTATTTATCTTTGTTAAATGTAAACATATTTTTTCTGTCCTTACATTAAATGTAAATATGTTTTTGTTTTCTTCCTTCAAATGTAAATATGTTTCTATTTACTTTCGTTGAATGTATATATATTTTTGTTTTCTTTCCTTAATGTAAATATGTTTTTGCTTTTTTCCCTTGAATGTAAATGCATTTCTCTTTGAATGTAAATATGTTTACTTCTTTGTGCTTAACGTAAATATTTTCTTTCTCTTCCCAAATGTAAATATATGTAAATATTTCAAACATAAATATCTTTTTCTTTTCTATCCCTCAAATGTGGACAATATTTTTCTTTCAAAACATATTTTTGTTTTCAATCATCGAAATGCTTGAATGTAAATATACTTTTTCTCTTTGTTTGTAAGTAAATATGTTTTTCTTTGTTTACAAATGTGAATATAATTTTTCATTTTCTACTGCCTAAACATAACATACTTTTCCCTCTTTTCTTTGCTTAAATATAATATGTCTTTCCTATTCATTTCTTAAATGTAAATATATTCCCTCTGTTTACATCTAAATATATTATCGTTTTTTCTTTATTCCTATCGCTAAATATGTAAATATCTTTTTGCTTTTTATTAAATATAAAAATATATTTTTATTTTTGTTCATTAAATATAAATATTTTCTTTTTTTCATCCTTACTTAAACGTAAATATGTTTTTCATTTCTTTCCTTAAACACAAATTATATGTTTTTCATTTGCCTTCGCTTAAAAATCAAAATAGTAAATATGCTGTTTATCCAAGTTCAACAGAAAGACCATGGGAGGGAAAAGGAGGAAAATGATAGCTGATCAAGGATTGCTGATAATTAAGCGATCGAATCACTTTTTCTGTCACTTGCCAGATGTTTTTAAGTCATAATTTCACCTTTTAAAAGCTTTCTTTTGGATAGTTGTTGATTTTGAATTAAGTGTTTACTTTCATAATCAAATAGATTGGAAATTCTTTTTTTTTTAATGATTTAAATGGAAAAATAATGAGCAAAAAAAGATAGGAAGAGAATGAAAAGAAAATGGAAAAAGCACGAAGGAAAAAGAAAAAAATTAAAAGAAATATGAAACGAAAAGAAAAGGAGAAAACTTTGTAAATAAAAATTTAAATTCTAAAAAACGAATCGATTTTTTTCATATATTTAAATACAAATTTCAAAAAATGAACTGATTTTTTTCTCACAAATTTAAGTTGCAATCTCAAAATAAATGCAAAATTTAATTTCAAAAAAAAGAATCGATTTTTTTGATAAATTTATATAATAGTTAAAAAGTGGAATATAAAAAATAAATTTTTCCATTTTTTTCAAATTTTTTTCCAAGCATCAAAGTGGAAAAAAGCTAACAAATAATTTATATATTTCTATTTTTAAAATATATTTGAATTTTTCGCAAAAAAATTTATTAAATGAAAAATATATTTGAATTTTTCGCAAAAAAATTTATTAAATGAAATTTTAATTTCTTTTTTTTCTTTAACATTTCTTATTTTAACCAATTTTTTTCTATTTTGTTTACTAGCAACTGTTCATTTTGAATATAATATGCTACGAATGTTTTATAAAATATATCGGAAGAAAAAAATTTGTCATGCTGATCTAACAAAAACGATTTATCCGAAAAGACAGACAGATTGGATAGATGGATGAATGGCTTACGAGATAGATAGTAGAAAGAAAATAATGAAATGGAATATGTTTGAAATTACGTTAATGATTGATTAGGTATGTATCATCCGAGAAAAAAGTTTTGAAATGATTGAATCCGTTATCAACTCGTTTTTTTCTCCTCTTCTTCTTCTTCTTCTCTTTATGTTTCTTAACTTTTTAAGAAGGCTACCACTTAGTTACTATCAGTGTATGTGAATGATTGATAAGTTTGAAGACGAAAGGAAACAGCGAGAATAAAAATTAATATAATGGCAACTTTTGCACACAAAACAATTTGATTGATTAGATATGAAAAATATTTCGTGCAAATGAAAGGCAGAAAGAAAGAAGAGAAATCTAAAAATGAAATTGAAATCATTAAAAGTTTTGATGATAATAATAGCAAAAAAATATAGGCTGAATGATGGAGGAAAAAAGAGAGAAAAGAAAAAATGATAAATGAAGCAAATAAAAACTTTTTTAAAATTCCAAACTTTTTTTACTTTACCTTCAAAAGTAAAAAAAATTCCGAAATTAACAAATCAATATATTATTTAGAATCGGAAGGAAATAAAAAAGATAAAAGGAAGAATTTTTGCTTTGTTTAAATTATTTTTTTGATCTAACAAAATTCGTTTTTATTATTCTTAATTCTTAATAGTTCTCAGGACGAAAAATTAAACGAGTTATTTGGATAATCGAATTCTAAAATATATGATAAGATTATGAAATAAACAATTGCTGAATACAAAGATATTGCACAAAAGAATATTCAATAATAAGATACTATACAGCAGAATAATGAATATCAGGATACCGGCTTCATATTAGATAAAAGGATACTGAATGCCAGAAAACCAGATAGGGAGATAATAAGAAGATAAGAGGTAGCAAGATAGTGGATATCACTGTACCGAATATGAAGATAGCAGATAACAGCAATGGATGGAGGGACATTGAATACCAGAATATCGGAGGGAAGATACTGGATAGGAAGATACTAAATGCCAAAGTACCAGAGAGGTAAGTATCGGAATACTGGTTAGAAAAATGCCGGAAGGCACCGGATAAAGAAATGATAATTGGAAGGAAGAACAAATTGCTGGATATGGGATATGGGAAAAGAAGAGAGTGCAGAATGCAAGATAATGAATGAGAGATAAGAGAGAGAAAGAAGAGAAGAACATAAAGATAGGAATAAATGAAATGAAATAGTTGTTGCTACATTTGGCATGTTTCTTCAACATTTCTATCAAATAAAATGAAGGAAAATGTAAAAAAATATTTTTGCAAGTAGTTACTATAATGGTTAGATGAAAAAGAAAATAGAGAAAGAGAAGAGATGAAAAGAGAGGGGAAGGAATGAAGAGAGAAATAGGATAGAAAAAGACAATAGAATAATACTATTATATTGATGACATATATATTATTTGCAGAGTGCTGCAGAAGAGAGAGAGAGAGAGATAGCCAGGAGTGCGATAAAAAAGAAAGCAATAAATTTAGTAAAAATAAATTTTAAAATAACATGAGATGAGAGAGAAAAAGGAAGAAGAAAGAACTAAGAAAATTTCGGATAAATAGATTAAAAAAATGGATAAAAGAATCGTTTGGATATGTATGGAAGGAGAAATGCGAAAAGAAAAAGAGCAAAAATTTGTTAGTAAAATAAATAAACATTTCACTATAATTGCTTTGGAAAAAGAAATGAGAAAAAGCGTTAGAGAAGATAAAAAATAGGAATGAAAAGATTGAAAAAAGAAGAGGGAGTTGATAGAGAAAGAGAAATGGATTTCAGAGCAATTGCAGCTACGTGCGACATTTGGTGACATATTGAAACTTAGAAGTAAGCAAGCCATTCCAAACATACGCACACGCACACACGCACACACACACACACACACACACACATACACATACACACATACACATACGTGCATACATACATACATTACATACATACATACATACATACATACATATACTACATCGGCAACATTATAAAAGAGTAGTTGAAATGAGTGAATGTTTCGACAAAAAAAATTGATTGACATAAAATAATATACATGAGGGAAGTGAGTGAGTGAGTCATATTATTGATAACAAACAGAGAGCCTTTTTTTTTTGAAATATTTCATTATCAAAATGATAGATACGAATTGGATGAATCATAATGAATCAGGAATTAACCCAATACTGATAAGAAATATTCTGTGTGAAAATGATGATAAATGATAGTTTTAGATAATGATGATGATGATGATGATAATGATGAAGCAGAAGAAAACAGACTATTAATAACTAATGATGAAATTCCTGGATAATGATAATGATAGGAGAAAAGATAAAATGTAGTAATAAAAATATTTCCCGTATAATGATAACAGTAATCGAAGTAAATAACAACGAGAATATGCTTATAAATATCCTTGATGATAATAGTAATGATAATGATCAGAATGAATGACAGGAATGGAGAAAATCGGGTGGTAATGATAATGATGATAAACCGAGAAGAAATAAAATGTTAATAAATATTCATTCTCCAATGATAATATCCTTCGATGATGAAAACGATCAAGAAAAGATAACGTAATAATGAAATGCTTCCAGACGATAAAAATAACTTAGGTTAAATGATATAAGACACCAATAAATATTATGCGATGATAATGACGACGATAATGACACGTAATAATGTTAATCGGGGTAAACGGCAGCATTGATAAATTCAGACAACGACGGTGATGATAATGATGATGATGATAATCGACAAACAAATACACGATAGTGATAGACACTTCACGATATATTAAATAGATTAAAGATTATTTCGACTATAATTTAAAAAACTTTTGTTATCTTTTTCTCATAACAACTTGAAAATATCATTGCTACAAATTAAATTAGTTAAAATACATTGAAATAATTTGAAAAAGAGTTAAATTGAAAAATCGATTTACAGATAAGACAAAATATATTAAGAAATTTAATATGAATATATATATATATATATATATATAAAATTAATCGAAATACTTCGAAACAGATTAATTGAAAAATTGAAAATGATATGATTTATTATTTGTATTTGTTACTGCTATGAGCTATGCTAATTGAAATATATAAATATAAATGCAAAATCGGAAATAATAAACATATATATTTATTTGTGATTGTTCCGAAATGAGCTAATTGAAATACTTAATATCTGATTAATATGAAAAATCTTAAATGATATATACATATCATATTATTATTTGTTATTAATTAGATTAATTGAAATACTTAAAAGTAGATTTATTTAAAAATTACAGAAATGACATAAGTCTATTATTACCTATTATTATTACGAATTGAATAACTGAAATACTGGAATACTTTTAAAACAAAATTAATTTAAAAAATCAGTATAAATATATCGTAATTATTTATCATTAGAGTTAATTTTCAAATGGTTTTTTAATTTATTTCATAAAAATGAATAAGGTGGAATATAAATATTTCAAAGCTTGCATAAGTACATATGTCCATGTATGTGTGGCTTTTTTTAAGTTTAAAATATAAAATAAATAAATTGAGAGATTTAACAAAGAATAGTTTTCCTTGATATTCAAAAAGACACTTTCGTCACTTCAAATTTTAAAAAAAAAAGAAGAAACTTTTCTCCGATTTATTCTTATTTCGAATATGTATATGATATCATTAAACAATTCTACGACATTTTTACATTTTTATTTCATCGAAAATTAAATATACTAAAATTAATAAACCAAAAGTAATAAAATATGGCCCATATTTCAGTAGCAATATTTAATAATAAAAATTTGTCAACACTTTTCATAATTTTTTTCAGCAACAAAAATCCTATTTTTCTCAACAACATCTTTTTTTTCAATAACAAAATAAAAAAATATATTCCAAATATTTTATAGTAATAACATATTTCCGTCTTTTTAATTTTTTTAATGAAATTTTTATCGAAAAAAAGTTTGTTTTAGCTTTGTTTTAAAGAAAATATTCAAAATATATATATATATATATTTGAATATATATATATATATATAATAGCCTTTTTTCTTTTTCATCGGACAAAATGTTAAATTTATATATTTTTAAACTTGTTATTTTAAATAATTAACAAAAATTTTTTTTAATTTTTCATTGAATTAATTGTTAATATCAATAGAACATATATGGATTTGAAATGGTCAAAATTTTGATTTATTTTAAAATAATTAATTATTATGCAAAATTACTTTTATCAAATGATAGATTATGAAAAAATAAGATCTTTCTTAAAATAATATAAATAAAACTTTAAAAAAGGTAATTGAAAGTAAAATGAAATTTGAAGTAATTAAAATGGCAAATAATAAAATAAAACTTGAATAAATAAAAGTTCAACGTTTCTCATTAATACATTTTGTTTAACCAAATCAAGGATAAAAGATAAGCCAAGTTTATATTAAGCCAAGAGAAGATAGGTTTGTTTTTTAAAGAAAAAATTTCTTCTTGAAGTTTATAGAAAAGAAGATATATTGGAAGGATGGTTATTTTTTGAATGCAATCAACTAAATATAATCTTTAATTAGTAAATACTATCTGTGTAATTAATAAGTGTGAAAAAATTTCCTGCTGTAATAAAATAAATTTCATTTTGATGAAATATTACTATATATTTATTTCAATTTTTCTTTTTTTTTTCATATATAAGTAATTTATCATATCATTTCTTCTTCTTCTTCTTCAAATGTGATAATTTTTTTTAATATTTTATAAAAATTACCAAAATTTAAGCTTAATTTCAAAGCAGAAACAATAATATAATAAATTGTGTAAAAGATAGAGGGAAATACATAATAATTTTTCTCTTTTCTAATTATAAAAGACAAGAGATAATTGGCTGGATAGTAAAAATAATAAAAATATTTAATTTGAAATTTCATAAATAATAGCTTATTTGAAATATAAAAAATGATATTTTAAAACTATATGATAACAATTAAGTACATTAGAAAAAAATAATCAAATATCATAAAAAAAAGGAAAATAAAGTACCGAAAAAAACACTTTCTTATTTTTTTGAGAATATTTCAAGAATTAATTTGATTAAAATTAATCGATGAATATTTACTTATAAAATAAAAAGTATATTTGTTAGAAGGAAAGGCAAAAGAAAAAGAAAAAGTTTTAAAGGCGAAAATATTCCGTTCAAATATAGCAAAATCCTTTAATTTCTTTCGTTAAAAAAAAAACATTTTTTATTAAAATATAAAATATTTCAAATATAAATAAATCAAATAACAAACATTTAAAAAAACTTAGCTAAAATTAATTAATAAAGAAAATTTATTCTAAAAAAAGATATTAATGAAACAAATGAAATACTAAACCGTTTATGTATTTACTGAATCTTATTTTCACCTGAGCCAATTTTTTTCTGCTTCTTAAAAAAAACCAAAGCAGACACAGTAGTATCGATAGTAATGATAGCAATACTAATGGTATAGTAGTAACAATAATAATAAAAGCATAAGTAATAAAATATTACAGGAATAACAACAGTAATAATAATAATGGTATCGATAGTAGTAGAAGTAGCAATGATAATAATTATAGTAGTGATAACAATAATAGGAGTAATAATAATATTAATGATAATAGTAGTAGTAATAATAATAATAATAATAATAATAATAATAATAATAATAATAATAATAATAATAATAATAATAATAATAATAATAATAATAATAATAATAATAATAATAATAATAATAATAATAATAATAATAATAATAATAATAATAATAATAATAATAATAATAATAATAATAATAATAATAATAATAATAATAATAATAATAGTAATAGTAACAATAATAATAATAACAGAAATGGCAATAACAACAGTAATAATAGGGTAATAACTGTAGTAATAGTGATAGCAACAATATTAGAAGTGAATTTACATCGTTTTTTCTTTTATCAGTAACAATAATATAAAAAAATAGTGGAATGATAATAGCAATAATAACAGGATGATAATAACAGTAAGAGGAATGATAGTAATAATAGTATGAATGATAATACAATAAAAGAAGCAGTAATAACAATAGCAAAGATAGCAATAGCATAAATAGTAATAACAATAACAAGAACAGTAATAACTGTAATGGAAGTGCAGTAACAATAATAGGAATAATGATTACGGTAATGAAAGCTTAGTAACGATAGTAAGAGTGGTATTAACAGTAATAGAAGTACAGTAACAATAATAATAGTAACAGTAACTATAGTAATAATAATAATAGTAAATGTTGAATTAAAATGTAGTAGGAATAGTTGACAATAGTAATAACGAATAATTCAACAATTTCAAAGAGACCAATATTCTCAATGGTCGTAACAGTCGCAATAGTCGCAGTAGTCGCAATAGTCACAATAATCGCAATAGTATGTCTGGATATTGATATTTCTGCTATATTGGTTAGCAACATTTTCGTGTATCAATCAATTCATTCATCTATCCATCCATCAAATAATAAATAATCGAAAAATGTTGGCACGGGAGTTTGTTATTTGATCTTCGGACTTTTTCAATCGTTATCGGCCGGCCGGCCGATCGGTCGGTCGGTTAATCGGTCGGTCACACTCAGTCCAGTTAATCTTAGTAAATTTAAAGCTCTTCCCCTCTCTCTCTCTCTCTCCTCTCTCTCTCCACCCCTTTTTTTTCAAGCCAAGCCAAGTCCTTCAACATCATTTCTATATCAGGGAAAAACGAGATGATGCTATTAACATGGAAATGAAAAAAAAAAAAAAAAGATATGCGAGGGATCTAGAAAAGCAGGTATAAGTTAGGGAGGAGGGGAGGAGGATGGGAAGGGATGAAAGGAAAAAGGTAAAAAAGAAGTTTAACTAAATGAAACAGACGACTGATTCTCGAGGGTAGATTGCTGGGCAAACGGAATTATGGGAGGGCTTTGGGCATCCAGAAGGTACTTACCCGCTCTCATCTTTTTTTTTTTTTTTCGTTTGTAGATTTTATTGATGAAATTATATTATGAAACTAGGAATCTTGCTTTCTTATCCTTCTCTCTCTTATTTTTTCTTCTTTCTCTTTCTCTTTTTTTCTTCCACTTTTTCTTCTCTTTCTCTCACTTTCTCTTCCCTTCTAACGAATAGCAATAGAATATTAACCACATATATACATATATATATATATATACATGTATGTATGTATATATATATATATATAATACATATATACGCTATAGTTAAAAATTTTTGCTATTTTTAAAGACTAAAGATTAGAAATGATTGTCGTTGATCGGTCGACATACACAGCAATAGTAGTAGCAATAGCAACAGCAATAGCAATATAAACTATAGTATACACACATACATATGTATGTATGTTACTTTTAACTTTTTATCCTTTCTCTCTCTCTCTCTCATCTTTCGCTCTCTCTTTCCCTCTCTCTTTCTTTCTCTCTCTCTCTCACTATTTCTTGTCTTCATTTTTAAAATTTATTTGTACATATTTTTGTGGGCAAACTTCAAATGAAACCTTTTTGTTAGAAAATTGAAAATTTACTGATCGCCTATTTCTTTTTCCTTCTCTACCTCTCTCTCTCTCTCTCCTCTCTCTTTATAACTTGTTTCATCTCTTTATTTCTATTATCTTCTTTTTCCCTCTATTCTTTTTCCTATCACTCTTTTTACCAATTCCTAAACTGTTTTTGTATTTACTATTATTTAAAATTAAATTTATTTCAAAATCCTCTTACTACCTCTTCATTCCGCATTTCTTCCATTATCTTTATTGTTTCTTTCTAACTTTTTCTTTCCTTCCACTTCTATTAGATATTTTTTTTAACTTTTACTCTAATTTAGTTTTTGTAATTAGTTATTTTTTTCACTCTCTTTTTTTCTTCCTTCTTTCCATTTCCTATGTTGATATTTAAAATCCCCTTTCTTCGCTTTTTTTTTATCAGATATTTTTTAAATTTTATTTTATTTTACTTTATGTAATTAGTTACTTTTTTACTCCCTCTTTCTTTTCTCTCTTTCTCTCTCTCTCTCTCTACCTTTCTCTCTCTTTCTATGATTAAAACATCTGTTATCATCTATCTAATCAACCAGTTGTTTCCAATTTCTTTTTTGTTTTAATCGAAAGAAAAACTTCTCATAATACTCCTTCGTTTATTCGTCCCTTCTTTTTTTTGCTTTTTTCGGGATGTATATAATATAAAAAACGTTTTTAATTCAAGAAAAGAAATGAAAAGAAAATTTATTTGTTCTTTCATTTTTACCTTCTCCCTCTCTCTCCCTTTCTTCCTCCTTTTCTCTCTTTCCTTCTTTCCCTTCCTTCCCTCTTTCCATTTCCTCTCCTCTCTCTCTCTCTCTTTCTCTTTCTTTCTTTCACAGTAAAAGAATGAGAGAAAAATTAGTAATTACAATTTGTGGCAAACTATGATAGTTTGTTTTAAATACTCTCAACAAAATATGTAGATGCATGTATATAAATGTGAAAAATTGGCAAGGAATAGAAGTAGCAAAAATGATTTAATCAAATTGAAAATATACGATACTTTTATCGATTACAGTAATCATTTCTTTTAAGCTATGCGATACTTCTGTCGGTTACAGTAATCATTTCTTTAAACTTTATCAAGTAATTGCCGATCTTCTTACAGAATTTAACCTTTTTGAACTTTGCTTGATTTTTTATTCATTGCAATATATATAGACGTAGATGCAGGTTACATAACTATTTGTTGACTTCTACTAATAGTTATCGTTCACTAAGGATTCTTATTAACTTTTTTGTAGGATTTAACCTTTGAACTTTAGCTTGATTCCTAGTAATCATTTGTTAAGTAATACTAAATAATTCCTAGTCAGTATGAATCCTTCCTATTATTCTATAGAATTTAACCTTTGAACCTTGGCATTACTAATTATAATATTTATATACATACTGTAAATACACGATAAAATAATAATAATAAATAACTAAAATGTTTGAAAAAGAAGGAAGAAAAAAAAGAGCAAATTAAGGAAAATTTTGATAGAAAAGGAAATTTTCGTCGTAGAAAAAAATTTTTTTAAATTGTTTGAAACAAATATTATCATTTCATCAATATTCAATTTTATATTTTGTTTCTTATCAACGACATTTATACTATGTGAGGAGGAGGAGCAGGAGGAGGAGGGAGGAGGAGGAGGAGGAGGAGGAGGAGGGAGGAGGAGGAGGAGGAGGAGGAGATGGATGGAGAGGACAAGGAGAAGGAAGAGGAGGAGGAAGAGAAGGAAGAGAAGGAGAAAGAAAAAGAAAGATAATCATTCTTGATTCTCGAGAATTGATATATTTGATGAAAATGTACTCAAAATAATGATATATTAAAAGACAAAAAAGCGAAAAATATTATTCATTTATTGATTGAATAAATTAAAGGAAAAAAGACGCTGCATAAGGTAAAAAGTTTTTGATATTTTATACATTTCATAAATAATATATTTAAAATTGATAAAATAGAAGGATTTATTAATATTTCTTTTTAAGAATTCAATAAATGTTTGAAACTAAAATATGAAGGCATAATTTATGAATCTTTTTAATTCAATAAAATATAAATTTTTAAAATCAAATTCATAAAATAATTTTGAAAAATTTATGATTATATAATCATAAAATAATCCAAAAATATAATAAAAAACATTTCATTCAAATTAACATTTCATTCAAATTAAATGTTAAATGTTGAAGATATTATTGGAAAATAAAAAAAAACATTTCATAAAAATTAATATTTGAAATATTAAAGAAATATACTTTAGTCGAATTAAATTTTCAAAATATGAATAAAAAAATGTTTTATTCAAATTAAACTTTGCGTAAAATATTATAAGAAAATGAAAAACAAAAAAAAGTAAATAAATAAAATGAAAGAGAAACACTGCAAGATATTATTTATAATCAATTATGTTTACCCTATCTTATTACTGCTAAACAAATGAAATAGTATATAAAAGTTTTTGTTCGTTCATAAGCATATTTTGTTTACTAAACTAAACCAAACATCCTTCCCCTCTTCCTCACCCAAAAATGAGTTTATGTATGTATAAACAATAAAATAGTCGGATTAAATATGCCAAGCTCATATTATTTCTCTTCCGACTTATGCTCCGTTTTTGTCTTTTTCTTTTCCTTTTTTTTAATCTCGGTTCCCTCCAATTCAGTAAAAACTTCAACGATCTCGTCCGAAAACAGATGATGATGACAATGATGATGATGACAATAATGGTGATGGTAATGATGATGATGATAATGATGACGATTATGACGATGGTGATAATGATTACAATTGCAAATGATCATTCAACCGTTCATAATATGCTATAGAAATAGGAAAGAAAAAATTTTTTCCTAAATTTTTCTTTATGCAAATTTTATGAAAACTATTAAAAGCTACTGGAAAAAGCAAAAGCATAAGATGATTATGATAAATTCAAGGATAACAATAATAAGGATGGCAGAGAGAATTAGAAATGACATTAAATTTTACCTCTTTACAAATGATAACGGCAATTTAATCTATTCAAGTTGTTATCGTTAGTTAATTCGATCATCACATTCCGAATTGAATTCAACCGTTTAAATTCGAAATCATTCAATACAATAATAATTTATATAATTAAAGAAAAATATATTTTTTCAAGTATTATAAAACTGTTATGAATCAAATTAATAACTGATAATGGATGGCCTGAAATATATTTTTCAAATTATCGTTAGCTATCAAAGTTATCGTTAGCTATCAAAGAAATGCGATTACATATATGTATTTTTTCTTATCTTATGAATTAACTAATTGATTGATTGATTAATCAAGACTTAATTAATTATCTAAATTGATTAATTAATTAATTTTAGCCACTGATTCTCTTTCTAACTAACTAATTTTATATTTTAAAATTTTCCCTCAAATTTCTATTTCAAATTGTATATAAAGAATGAAATAAAAGAAATGAATTACTTTTCCATTTTATATTACTTATCGAAATTGAAATTCTTTTTATGAACATAATAATATTTATATATTTTATGTATAAATTGAAATAAACCATATACTTTTGCAATAATATGATATTGTTTATTTTCTTTCTTTGTTAAATATTCGAGTCTTTTTTTGAAGCGATTATTATTGCCATTATTATTATTATTATTATTATTATTATTATTATTATTATTATTATTATTATTATTATCATCGTTATTATTATTATTTATTGCCATTGTTATTACCATTAATATTATTAATTATTAGTATTATCACACGGAATTAAATTGTTATTTATTACAAAAAAGAATTTTTTATAATAAATACTAACACGGCTTCCGCAATTATTCCTCCTCATAAATTTAAAAATAAATTAATGTTTACCTTTAGAGTTGTTTTCATGAAATTTTTATTATTGGCAGAAAAGAAAACGAATGAAAGAATAAAAGTATAAGAAGATTTAATCGATTTTTTAGGTTAATTGATCGAAAAAATACTAGGAAATAACTTCGTAGTGAATAATTTTAAGAAAAGAAATATATTTATTTTCTAAAAAATAAAATAAATATATTTAATAAATTTAGATATAATAATACTATAAAAAATGTGATTAGGTAAGGTAAAAAAATTTTGCTTTAAATATTATAATATATTTTTATCCATCGAACCTAAATATTTTAAAAATGGCACAATCGATGGAGGAAAAAAAGTGAAAAAATGAAATTATATAAAAATAAGTACTTCAAATAACTGCGAAAGATTAACTTTTTTTTTTTTGAAATGAGTGGAATTTTCAACCTATAATTAGTACAATGAACAGCTGCTCTGATTTTCACTTTAACATATCTTTTCAACTTTTATTTAACTTTAAAAAGTTGCTATAATGATAATGACCTCATTCTTTATTTCATTGCCTTCCTTTCGAGTTATGCCATTCTCTCCAAAAATTATATTAAATATAATTCTTAAACATCCTAAATAATAACATTAATGATATGGACTTTTCCTTTATTCTAATTAAAAAATAAAAAAAAAGGAAGAGAAACCCAGAATCTAAATACCATTGTCATTCGATGTCATTACTATCAAATTGGCAATCAAATAATTTTTGCCTTCAGAAAATGACAATGATGATGACATGTTATATACATGCATATATATATATATATATACAGTTGTATACATACACAGATTAATAGATATACCAAAATTATGGACAACTTTCGGGAGAGAGAAAAAAATGGATTTTTTAAACTTTGATCTTGTTGCCATAGTTTTTATCATTTTGAATTTGACAAAAAAGAAAACAAGTTTTTGCAAATTTTAAATTGTTTCAAAATTGGGAACGATCTCTTTCTCTATCTCTTCGCCTTATTTCTTTATTTATACCTTTAGATATTAATCACACATTACGAAATAAAAAAAAAGAAAATTATCAAGTAATCGATCAAATAATTGAACATAGAAAAAAATATTTATGCAAAAATGGTATGATTGATATTAGTAAAGCTAATATGTATACATATATTATGCTGTCTTGTTTAAAATTTATACAAATT